>CM053036.1:139938321-139970976 GCA_028564925.1 Lithobates sylvaticus | reverse complement strand
TCACGTCGCCAAAGATATTTGCCTATCACTGAAGTGCTCTCTATCTGGATATGATAGGATAACTTTGTGGCTAGCAGTCTGGGAAGAGAGGCAAATCCGTTAGATGTCTTCTCAGGGTGAGGCATCCAATCACAGCTCTGTAGCATACACTTCTGGTTCCTTTATCAGTTGTGTTCAGAAAGGGCCAGTGGGAATCACAGACCCACAGGATATGTGCTCTGAGTGGTAGGAAAATATTTGAAACAATTTTAAAGTGTATATGAACACAAAAAATAAATCACTTTAACCCTTTAAACAGTTTTTATCCCTATAACACCCCTCCCCTTTTTTGGGCTTTGGCTTTAAAAGATGCAGAAATACCTGGTGATCCTGTCAGTCTCCTTCCTCTTTCCACACCTTTCTGCTGTATTCTGTCAACACTATCCATGGGTTCAGACCTGTGGTAGTGTTGACAGACATGCTAAGTTCGTCTTTTAAAAGGAACAGCAGGATGCCGGGTGGCAAGTCTGTAGTTCTCTAGTCAGCCTGTGACATCATACCTGCCTTTCCTTCATTGAGTGACAGCAGCTCCTGTGAGGAGACTGTGCGGATGTGCATGGTCACTTTCACCATTAATCTCGTGCACCGCCCTCACTGGCCACTGATAAACTATGGAATTTTGGTTAAATCACATGACCAATTTATAATCTAAAAAAAGGTATTTACATAGACTTTTATAGATGATACCATGATGAATACTTGAGCAAATTTGCATTTTTTAGGATTCATGTGGACTTTAACCACTTGCCGCCCGCCCACCATCAAATGAGGGATGGTGCAGCTCTCATTCTGGGTGGACGTCATATGACGGTGCACCCGAATGGCCACGACCATGGGGGAAGGCAGTGCACCGTGCTTCTAGGACAGGGCGCAACCCCGATCTCTTTAACCATGTGATCGGCTGTGTCCAATCACAGCCGTTCACATGTAAATACAGGAAGTGCCGGTAATCAGCTCTCATCGCCTCACACTGACAGAGTGTGGCGAGGAGAGCCAGTCAGTGGCATTTCCTTGCAGGGGAGAACAGGGCATGTAATCAGGGCACTGATCATCAGTGCCCTGATTACAGTAAAGCCCCAGAAGTGCCACCAATCAATGCCCATGAGTGCCACCAATCAGTGCCCAAGAGTGCCCATGAGTGACACAAATCAGTGCCCATGAGTGACACAAATCAGTGCCAATTACTGGTGCCAGTCAGTGCTGCCTTTTAGTGCCAATCAGTGCCTGCTCATCAGTGCTGCCCATCAATTCTCATATCAGTGCTGCCCATCAGTGCCACGTATCAGTGCCCATCAGTGCCACGTATCAGTGCCCATCAGTGCTCATCAGTGCCGCATATCAGTGCCACCTATCAGTGCCCATCAGTGCCACATAATAGTGCCTCCTCAGCGGTGCCCAAAAGTGCCACCTCCTCAGCGCACATCAGTGAAGGAGAAAATTTACTTATTTACAACGTTTACTGACAGAAACTAAAACCTTTTTTTTTTTTTTTTTTTAGTAAAAAATAAAAAACCCAGCAGTGATTAAATACCATCAAAAGAAAGCTCTGTTTTTGTGAAGAAAATTATTAAATATTAATTTGGGTACAGTGTTGCAGGACCGCATAATTGTCATTCAAAGTGTGACAGCGCTGAAAGCTGATAAATGGCCTAGGCAGGAAGGGGGTGAAAGTGCCCTGTATTGAGTTGGTTAAGGCCTCATTTACACAGGCAGCCAGGGGGCAGTAAAAACAGAAGGTTGATCTGCATTGTCCCCCCCCCCCCCAACCGATCACCTAAACTGTGGAATGGCGGCAGTAGGGGGGTAGTACATTTTGCCAAGGTCGCCATGCTTTGATTCACAGCATGGCAAAAATGATGCAGTATGTTGCAATTGGCAGACAGTGCTTTTGCAAAATGCCACCCATGCAAATTAATATTTCAATAGAAAAAGAAAACAAAGGGTATTCTGGAGGCAGCAGTATCTCATCCTGAATGCCTGGCAGCCACCATACTACCACCCTCTAAAACGCGATCCATCGCAGATTGCTTTTCAGGGAGGTGGTAGAGAGTGCCGCCTGTGTGAATGAGGTTTTATTTCCCTTAAGATTTTAGGTGTGCTGTTATAACTGCATAAGTGTGAAAAAATTAGCTAATGGTACATTTCTACATAAGTAAAAAATGAACGCAAATACATGAATGCTCATGCCACTTGTGAACAAAGGTCTTAGCACTGCCTAATATTTTCTTGGTACATATTTACTCAAAATACTGTCTAAATCAGCTACTTGGGCTTTATTTTTCCATCTCCAACAGGGCTGGATACCTCAATCAATAACAGAACGGGTGTTGTCCCAGTCCCAGGCCGATTTTATCTCACACCTGAGGAGGCACCTGTCTTCAGTAGAGAAGATCTAAGCTGTACCTTATTTTATTATATGTATGATGGTTATATGAAGTTTAGCTATTAGAGGTATAATGCATATCACAATGTAGCTACCTTCAGAATGAGTTTTATTGTTGAGAACATATGGCAGATTAGCAATAAAAGGAAAAAACAATATTCATATAAATGTATCTTTCATGCTTACTGGCTTATTTATTAAATAAGGGACGTGTAAACAGTGCCATAACCTAGAGCAGCGGTTCCCAACCTTTTTGGCAGCAGGGGCCAGCAAATTTTCCCAGAGGGTGGGGGGTTATGGGGGGGGTAATAAATACAGTGCCCCTTTACAGTGCATTCCCCTTAATATTACTGTGCCACAGCAATCACAGTCTCCCTGCAGTCTGCCCCCCTTCCCCTTTCCTCTCCAACTTCACACTTCCCCATTCCAATCTCTGCCTCCCCTGCACAGGACTCCTACCTTTGGCAGGGCAGAGGCTGGGATCAGTTTGTGTGCCCTCTCCTGGCTCCCTCCGCCCCCTGATGATGTCATCCTATCAGCAGGGCAGGGGGCGGAGGAGCTCTCCATTCCGATCTGCAGTTTCTCCCACCCCCTGCCCTGTTGATAGGATGACATCATCGGCTGGGTGAGCAGAGCAGCCAGGAGAGGAGGCACAGGCATGGCCACACAGCAGGAGGTGAGCGGCAACCGCGGTCTGTGATAGCCCTGTGCGGACCGTGGTCGCTTCTCATCTCTTGCTGTGCGGCCAGTCATCAAAAGGCCATGGACCAGCACCGGTCCACGACCTGGGGGTTGGGTACCCCTGACCTAGAGCAACCAATTAAATGTCAGATCAAAGAAAAATTAGGTGCAATAGGTTGATGTGGGTCAGAGCATCTCTCAGGGGGCTATTTAAGAACCCACAATGAGGCTAATACAAATTACATTCTGTGCACACACCTGCAAAACAGAGAAACATTGTTCATGTCTTCAAAGCTTGTTTTTACATTTGAACCAAAAACTTTGTTAGCTATTTCACACCAAGGGGGTGCTTTACTAGAATGTGACTAATATGTGGTAAAAATAAGGCATTTTTTTAGCATTTTCTAAAGGAGCCCCCAGGAACACACACAAAAAATGTCCATTCTACATACTGTGGCCCAAGCTGACTAAAATGTGAAATGTACTACATCCAATACATGTTGGAGATGCCAGCAGGACTCTGGATCAATGGTCTGTATAGGCTGAGAAAACACCTGTCGCTCCCCCTATTGGAGAAATATTATTAAAGGCTTTTTGAACTAAATCAAAGAGACAGAAACTGATTTCTCCCCAGCTACCTACTTACTACATGTCTCCAACCTATCTCTCAAAATGTTAAATCGTCACTAGCCTTCCATCTTTCTTATGCAGCAAAAACTATAATTCATATAAATTCGAATTCCTCTTTTCCACCCTCCATAACAGAATGGCTTCACATGGCCATTGCAACAGATAACAGCATCGCCTTTAACAAACACAAACTTGATGGGTCATCTTCAAATTCCTAAATATAGGGGTAGTTTACAGAACACACACCCAACCTAACCCGTATATTGATCTGACATTTGAAAACCACTAAAAACCAGGTTGATGATCATTGTTTGTGTTTTGTTGATGAAGGTGGGTGACCTTTGTCCTTCGATAACAGACGACCTCCCCCCTCCAATTCCTCACTATAATCTTCTGTACTGAGATCCTCCAAGTCTATGCTATTCCCTTCTTTTTTTTCTCTTCTCTATTTCGTATCCAATCTTTGCACATTTCTTTCATATAGGCAGGCACATTGTTTAGCTGTATTTTAGTTTAGATACCAGACATAAAATTCTGGTGCTCAAAGTTGGATAAAACTTTCCATACAGTGGTCATTTAGCTCAGGTACTATAGCTCCTGAATAGTTACTTAAGAATTTCTCTTTTGAGTTCTCTTCTGACTGAAGATCAGGGCTAGTAAAAAAATCCCCACGTGTACATGCCCTACTCATAGATATTTCTTTATAGTTAAGCCTTGTACACACGATCGGATTGTTGGCCAACAAAACTGTGGACTTTTGTCCGAAGGGCGCTGGCCCAAACTTGTCTTGCATACAAGGAATTGTTGGCCAACAAATACGAACATAGTGACGTACTATGTTGTTTTTCAGCTCTTTAGTGCCACCCTTTGGGCTCCTTCTGCTAATTTCGTGTTAGTAGAAGTTTTGTGAGGGTTGATTCACGCTTTTCATTTCGCACTTTTCATTTTGCGCTTTTCATTTCACGCTTTTCATTTTGCGCTTTTCAGTTAGTTTCTGAACGGCCGTACGTCAACCAACCATGTTGCGGCATCGGAGGAGATAACGTGTTATTTATTATTGGCCTTGGAGTTATTGCTTTGACCCAAGCCCAGTCCAGGAACAGGAGGAGGAGGATTTCTTGGACCAAAAATTGGTTGCTTTATTAATAGTGACCAATTATGTCATATGCCTTTTGCTGCGGGAGTTCCAGGAGAATAATTCAGATGTTTTTCGTAATTTTCTCCGGATGACAGACCCCTGCTTTCACCAACTCGTGGCATTGTTGACCCTCTATTTTAAGAAGCAGGACACATGCATGAGGCTTTTCTTTTATTTTTTGGTTGAATAATGATTTGAATAGGCTTAGGTTACATTTAAAAAAAATACATTGAATTGACAAGGGACACCAACATAGTTGTATCTTTGATCTTAAAAACTACGAGATAATGGTGTTGTGGTAACTTGCCCAAATAAAAAAATAAAAAAGTATATTAATATTCTTCTTTATCACTAGGAAAAAAAAGCCTTTGAAAATTTGTTTGCAATAACTCCACCAGTATCACCAGCAAAGCAGCTTCATTATTATCCCATTAAAGAAGAAGAGAATGATATATGAATAATTAATAATTTGCCACGTCGCGAATGTTAATTCTCCATTACGAACTCTAGTTTACAAGACCGAGCGGTTCTTGCTCGTCCTTGCTTCCGAGCATGCGTGTTTGTACTTTGTACTTTTGTCCGACGGACTTGTGTGCACATGCCCAAAAAATCCAAGTCCAAGTGACATTTGTCCTCGTAAAGTTTTAAAACATGCTATCCAACAGTTGTGTGCGGAAAATCCGACAATTGTCCAATGGAGCGTACATACGGTCGGATTTTCCGCCAACAGCCTGTCATCACACAATTCCTGTCGGAAAGTCTGATCGTGTGTACGAGGCTTAAGTGATATGCTAGGACGGTGGTTCTCAACTCCTGTCCTCGGGACCCACTAACAGGCCAGGTTTGCAAGATACGTGAAATACATCACAGGTGATATCATTTGCTGCTCAGTGATTGCGGTATTCTAGTCTGAATCTCCCGAAGGTAATACTTAAAGTCTGGCCTGTTAGTGGGTCCTGAGGAAAAGAGTTGAGAACCACTGTGCTAGGACATTGGAAAATGTGGTAATGTACCAATATGGAAACCATGTTAATCTTTGTAAAATAAAAGTGCAAATAAATGTGAAGTCCACCTGTGTTCACATCAAACATCCAATCATAAAAAGGTACATTTCCCCCAAAAAATGTATAAGAGCTCCTGATGGGCAAAATCCTCACAGTGATTACATCATTGATACCTTAATACTATATGCAGAAATGTTCCTGCTGTACAAAACTCAGAGGTGTATTGCTGGCATATAGTCTATATGGTGATTGATTATTGTACATGCATTAGTTGTCTTCTGGATTTGGGCCCTGGACAGGGTAGGATAGTTCCACACCCAGAAATGCCGGGTGTAGTCTTCCTGTCTCTTTATGGTTGGTGTAGACTAGGATTGGGTTGCAAAAAGCCTTTTAAGCCAGACTAAGTATTCTCTGTTGTAGGTGCTTTTCCTTGAGGGGGTCCTGGGAGAACTGTACTGAGCTAGAGGAGCAGCTGTAGCAGCCCTGTCTCTGGAACAATATGCAAGGAGTCATTAGCAGGATGCATAGAGCCCTTTCAAAGTCAAAGCCCTCTGAGTGAGTACTAATGACCCTAGGAAGGAGAGAGACAAAAGGGAAGTTGGCTTGGGAGTGATATGTAAGGTGATGCATAATGACTGCTATGGTGCATCCACATGTATGACTGGCAAAGTAATGCCAAACGACCCCAGATAGTATGTCTGTGATGTGTCAATGCCATCTTTTTAAGAACACCAGTAAAGTGCAGAAACTATACCATTTGTGTGGACATTCCTTTCTTCTAAATATAAAGGCTAATGGCCAGAGATGTCATGGGAAGGCCTCTGGCAAGGAGATGGGCACAAGATGGTGGAGGTAAAGGGGCTACCAACAGTTGAGTTGTTGTCCTATCATAGGAGAAGCGGGACAGTGACTTGTACCATTTGGTGCCAGTCATCAGCCAATCACAAGCCCCCAGATTAACAGAGGATTTAGTTCATTCATTCATTCAAAAAGATATTGAAAAATGAGATTGTAGTATGTGTGGTCAGACTAATGCTGAACACATTCTGCAAAGTTTATTTTTAAGGTTGAGCGAACCCGAACTGTAAAGTTCGGGTCCGTACCGGACTTTAGGGTGTTCGGGTCCCGGACCCGAACCCGAACAATTGACTGTATGTTCGGGTTCGGGTCCGGTGTTTGGGGATTTAATGTTGCTTTTTAAAATGTCTTTTAAAAGCACTCGCGGCTATATGAATTGATATTCATATAGCCGCGAGTGCTTTTAATACAGAGAACAGTCATTGAAGTCATTTATTTTTAAAAAGTTAGTCATTAAAAGTGTTTGGGGACCTGGGTCCTGCCCCAGGGGACATGTATCAATGCAAAAAAAACTTTTAAAAACGGCCGTTTTTTCGGGAGCAGTGATTTTAATAATGATTAAATTGAAACAATAAAAGTGTAATATTCCTTTAAATTTCGTACCTGGGAGGTGTCTATAGTATGCATGTAAAGTTCTTAGAACTGTCTCTGCAAAAAGTGTCATTTTTGCAGAAAAGAAAGCTATTTAAAATCACTCGCGGCTATATGAATTGTCGGATCCCGTAATACAGAGAACAGTCATTCATTGAAAGTCATTCATAAAAAAAAAGTCATTGATAAAAAATAAAAAATAAAAAAAATTTAAAAATAATTAAAAAATTTTAAAAAAAAAGCGTAGGGGTCCCCCCAAATTCAATAACCAGGCCCTTCAGGTCTGGGATGGATATTAAAGGGGATCCCAGCCAAAAAAAAAATGGCATGGGTCCCCCTCAAAATCCATACCAGACCCTTGAGGTCTGGGATGGATTTTAAGGGGAAACCCAGCCAAAAAAAATGGCGTGAGGTCCCCCTCAAAATCCATACCAGACCCTTATCCGAGCAGCAACCTGGCAGGCCGCAGGAAAAGAGGGGGGGATGAGAGCGCCCCCCCCCCCCTCCCACCTGAACCGTACCAGATCACATGCCCTCAACATTGGGAGGATGCTTTGGGGGTCTAAGACCCCCAAAGCATCTTGTCCCCATGTTGATGAGGACAAGGGCCTCATCCCCACAACCGTGCCCGGTGGTTGTGGGGGTCTGCGGGCGGGGGGCTTATCGGAATCTGGAAGCCCCCTTTAACAAGGGGAACCCCAGATCCCGCCCCCCCCCTGTGTGAAATGGTAAGGAGGTACAAAAGTACCCCTACCATTTCACCAAAAAAGTGTCAAAAATGGTAAAAATGACAGGAGACGGTCTTTGACAATTCCTTTATTAAAATCTTCTTTCTTCTAGTCTTCCTTTCTTCATCTTCTCCTTCCGGCATCTTCTTCTTCCATCTTCTTCTTCCTCCGATCCGCTTCTTCTTGACCTTCTCGTCCAGCATCGGTGTCTCTTCTGGGCCGCTCCGCGCAATGGGAGGCTCCCGCTGGGTGAGGCTTCTCTTCGGTATCTTCTTCCACGGCGTCGGTCTCTGAGGCTTCTCTCCGGTATCTTCTTCCAGGGCATCGGTCTCTTCTTGGGCCACTCCTCGCAATGGGAGGCTCCCGCTGTGTGAGGCTTCGCTTGGGCTGACAGTTCTTTTATAACGGAGGGCGGGGCACCTGGTAACCCCGCCCCCCTCTGACGCATGGGACGTCATGGGGACTTCCCTATGGCTTTCCCCGTGACGTGAAAAATAACTGTTTTGCATTGATACATGTCCCCTGGGGCAGGACCCAGGTCTCCAAACACTTTTTATGACTAACTTTTTAAAAATAAATGACTTCAATGACTGTTCTCTGTATTAAGGGGGAAGGGAGCCGACACTTTATTATAGCCGTTCGGGTCCCCATTGACTTCAATGGGGTTCGGTGTTCGGGGTCAAGTTCGGGTCAAGTCCGGTCCCGAACCCGAACTTTTTTCTGAAGTTCGGCTGAACCTGCCGAACCCGAACATCCAGGTGTCCGCTCAACTCTATTTATTTTCTTTTTTCTTGTTAGATATTATATTTTTTGGGCCATTTTCCTAACTTTGTAGATTTACATTTTACTACACAAGTCAAACTTGAGTGCATCAATATTCTGGATTAAAAAAATAAATGTATGTATGATGTCTTTGTTAAATACAAAGGCACAAGAGGCTAGCATACAATAAATTACTTGAGATTTAGAGTTGGATTTTTGCAGGTGTGAGTTTGGAAAACATGGTGAAGTCAAAGAGCTTGTTCACACTTATTTAGACTAAATTTCTAACGCTTAACAAATGCTCCTATAGCATTAGTATTGACGTTAGACTTGCGTTAATGAGCTTTAGTATGGGCATTAGACTGGCATTTTACATGTGATAATAATGAGTTAAAAATGCTCCCCAAATGCCTATTCCATTATAGTAAATGAACTAATCTTAACGCCCCACAAACCGCACTGCAACTGCCTGGCAAAGTGTTACCATATACTTAAATAATAAAAATAAATAGGTGGCGCTGACTCAAAAATGTGTATACACTAAAATATTAATACTAGAAATGTGCTAAAGCTAAAAATAACTCCTTAGCTTTAGCACGTTTCTAGTATTAATATTTTAGTGTATACACATTTTTGAGTCAGCGCCACTTATTTATTTTTATTATTTGATACTTTATTTATTTTTATTATTTGATACTTTGTATGGGAACACTTTTCTGCTTTTAATGCTGGTGTGAACTTAACCTAATGCTGGCCAGGCATGTTAATAACTGATTGTACAATCTCTTTTTTTATTTTTATGAAAACAATGTAATATAAGGTGCTATATTAATTACCTATTCACTTTAATACAAATAGACAAACTCTTGACTACATAGATGCTGGGAGATTTTAAGAAGATTGTACCATGAGTTTGTACCATGAATGGTCAGCTTTGGAGAATTTTGTATTGCATTTGCTATACATGTTTAAATCTGATTGCACAACCTTCTGAGTTTAGACAGAATTGTACATAAATCTAAGGTTGTGTGGGTCCACAGAAGATCCAATAAATTAGTACATTTTGGACAGTGTCATATCAGTTGGATAATTTTTATTTAGACGTAAGCAGAATTTAATTTACCAACAACTATGTAGTAAAAGGTTTTACCTGATGAGATGTAAATAGTTTAATGTCCATAGTCTGGCCACCGGTGCACTTTAACATTGTAATACCAACATCTTTAATACTGATTGATATATTAACTTAACATGGACACAAAATGTTGTATTCAGTATATTTAAGGGGATTTTATTAGTAAGTATGCATTCAAATTATATTTATAGAAATGAATCAATTCTCATGAACGGTAAGATATAAGACATGTGCACACTGAAATATTTTGTTTCGGAATTTCATTTTCGTCCGAAAAATAAATTTATTTAGTTACTCCCAAAATTCGTTTTTATTTATTTAGTTTCGTTAAAAAATGAAATAGTCCAAAAATCCGAAATAATTAAGGTCGAATCTGTCATTGAAAGCTTATGGTGTCTGTCGAATGTTCTAAGAAGATTCGACGGAGCAGATAAACTGTACGACGCCGCAATCGTACATTTCCGGTCGAATGTTCTGCTTACAAGCTATAGTAGAATTCTAATGTTGTATGACACTAGTAATAATTATATTTATTAATTATTATTACTAGTCAACCAACATTAGAATTCTTCTATAGCCTATGGGCGGAGCATTTGACCATAAATGTCCGCTCGCGCCGACTGCTTCGTCGAATCTTCATGTTGAATCTTTTCTCTCTATGTCGAATAATCTTGGACTAATAGAGTTAGGTTAGGCACATTTAACCTTTTTTGCTATTGTCTCTATAATGTCAAATCTTTTCTCTCTATGTCGAATCTTTTCTCTCTATGTAGAATAATCTTGAACTAATAGAGCTAAGGTTAGGCACATTCGACCACAGGTTCGATGGACACAGATCGATATTGTCAGCTTCAAGTCGAATCTCCTATCTAAATCAAACCGTTGCAACGAAAATGAACATAAAGCATTAGTTTATGTCGGATCTTTCGGTTTTCGTATTCTGCACGTTCGTTATCATTTGTTAAAATGACAACAAAAATACCCGAAATTCGGACAAAAATGCATTTGGACGAAAACTAATGGACATGTCTATAAGATATGCAGTACAGAAAAATAAGATTCCAAGGTCCCAGAATAGGTGGGACCTTGGTTCTGCCATCTAATCAAAGCTTCTAACATTTCCATGTAATATATATAAACTAATTGCCTTCTCAAGTAACATGGGACAATGAGTTAACTAATCAGTGAACTGTGAATTTCTTCCAGTGTACAATACAGTCAGGAGATGTGTAATTGTAATTCACATTTTAAAGGATCCATTGCTACCAAATTATCTAGGTAGTGCAAATGACGTCTCTTCTGCCATGATTCTGTGTTTTGCAACATATTCCTCTGAATGTATGGAAATGATGCTTGGAAAAAAGAATGATATGGTTTGCCTTTTGTCAAGACAAAAAAAGCAAGGATGGAGGCAAGCAGAAGACTTCTTAAGTTGGACAGCTAGGTGCCCAGAACAAGTAAGGATAGCCCCTTGAGTGTTCAAATGTAATAATTCCAATTGTCCCTTTAAGACGTAAGTATGGTCAAGGCAAAGATCACAATATTTCATTTAAAACCAATGGAACCTTGCGTTTTTTGCAAGATTTTGCATTTGGAAAAAATCACTCACTCAAAGAGTTTCCGCGTTTGGGTTGTCATAGAAATTCCAATGGCATCTCTGTGACTTTTTTTAGCATTTCCTGTACTGGCGGTGGAACTTTAAAACATTTGAACAGAGCTGATCCTGATGTCCCTATATCTCTTTAATGACAGATCACTTAGAATAGTATTCTATTGCTATTTGTGGTCAAAAGAAAACGAATTTTAATTATTTTGCTGCTGCAGGGATATACAAAATGAACAGATCAGTCTCCCCCTTGGCTTCATTCATCCTGCAACTGAAAATACAATTACTAATAAATCAAATTTAAAATGTTAACAAGATCCAACATACACACAAAGAGGTAAAATTCAATGTCACTGTACATAATTAATTTAGTATGTTCACCTTGCACAGATACACTTAATACACAAAGCACTTTACTGTGAAGCACTATTCAGTGACTCTGTACAGTTTCCTTCCCAAATGCAACATTTTGAGGACACACTGCGGAACCTGTGTCCCACTCCATTAGCTCAGCCACAACTTGCCACCCCACTCCTATTGGCAATGCAGAACAGTGTCAACTTCCTGTGGATCTACTTCTTTCTCCCTCTCAGCACCTCCAGCCAGGCCCATAGGTTCCCTGTGCTGTGATATCGGTCCCAGGTGCATGTGGGGCACCGAACGCCAAGGAGTGGATCAGATCACCAACCCCCTCACCACAAGGGGACACTGTCACCCATGCCTGGCACCACCCTTCCACTGACTGGCTGCTACAGCACTCCCACAAGACCTGGTTACTCATAGCAATGGCATGTTAGACATCTTCCCAGCAAATCCACTGTATTATTAACCCCTTCATAATGGCTCTCTTACTTCTCCTTTACATCCCCCTTGAATCTGTTACATGCCCTGTACTTTTGGGTACACCATGTACCTTAATGCACCCCTTTTAAGAACTTCAGACCTGGCACTTTGTAACTTGGAGAACAAATACTGAAGGTGCTTGCAAATACAGGGTCACCAGTTCACAGTCTTTCTTAGTTTATTGCAGACTCCGTTGCACTTCATTCTAACTGACTAGGCTGATTCAGGCTATTTCAGGCTGCCCATGTCTTACCTATTATGCAAGATAGAGTCCTCTTATCAGAGACCATGTTTTGGCTTCACTACCCCGACTGGGGTGGCCACGTGTTCCTAGAGGAGCTACATCTTGCAGCAGGGATTCCTGCTAGTTCTCTCTCTAAAGGTTACCTCCCCTTGTATTAATGGGCCACAGAGGCAGGACCATGAACACACGGGAGTCACCCCTTCCTACCTCCCTAGACAGCCTATACACCTATTATTTCTAGGAAAACTGCGCTGGACCATACAAAATAAAAAATGAAAAATAAAAATAAAAAAATTAAAATTAAAAAATAAAAATTAAAAATTAGCAGCAACAACAAGTGCGATATAACACAAAAATATAGGAAATCTAGAAAAGGCGTGCTAAATAAATGATATAGTGAAAATATTACACCAACATGCTAATCGTGTAAAGAAATCACTTATAGCATAGCTGTAAAGAAAAAAATTACAAACAATGATCGTGTGACATAAATAATAAATAAGTCACACTGACAATTTGTGACTTATTTATTATTTATGTCACACGATCATTGTTTGTAATTTTTTTCTTTACAGCTATGCTATAAGTGATTTCTTTACACGATTAGCACGTTGGTGTAATATTTTCACTATATCATTTATTTAACGCAACTTTTCTAGATAGCCTATACACCTAAACTCACTAAAACAGACTGAAATGACAGATAGACTTTCACACACTAACAACAGGGTTGCTTGCCTGCCTGCCTTTACATGCACATGAACTTTAATGACATACCAGTCTTAGTCTGTAGGGTTCAATATTGAGTTGGCCCACCCTTTGCAACTATAAATGCTTCAACTCTTTTGTAAGAGCTTTCCACAAGGTTTAGGAGTGTGTCTATGGGAATGTTTGACCATTCTTCCAGAAGCGCATTTGTTAGGCACTGATGGAAGAGAAGGTCTAACTCGCAGTCTCCGCTCTAAATCATCCCAAAGCTATTCTATCAGGTTAAGGTCAGGACTCTGTGCAGGTCAGTCAAGTTCCTCTACCCCAAACTCGCTCATCCATGTCTTTATGGACCTTGCTTTGTGCACTGGTACGCAGTCATGTTGGAACAGGAATTGACCATGCTCAAACTGTTCCTACAAAGTTGGGAGCATGAAAATGTCTTGGTATGCTGACGCCTTAAGAATTCCCTTCACTGGAACTAAGAGGCCAAGCCCACCCCTGAAAAAAAACCCCAAACCATAATCCCCCCTCTACCAAATGATTTGGACCAGTGCACAAAGCAAGGTCCATAAAGACATGGATGAGTGAGTTTGGGGTGGAGGAACTTGACTTGACTGCACAGAGTCCTGACCTCAACTTGATTGAACACCTTTGGGATGAATTAGAGCGGAGACTGCGAGCCAAGGCTTCTCGTCCACATCAGTGCCTGACCTCACAAATGCGCTTCTGGAAGAATGGTCAAACATTCCCATAGACACACTCCTAAACCTTGTGGACAGCTTTCCCAGAAGAGTTGAAGCTGTTATAACTGCATAGACTGGGATGCCATTAAAGTTCATGTGCGTGCAAAAACAGGTGTCCTAATACTTTTGACAATATAGTGTATTTATATTATTGGTACACTTCAGACAAAATTAAAATACATATATAAAATAAGTAAAGCCTACTGTCAGATTAGTTCAGTTTATCATCCATCCCACTTTTGTATGTAATCTGGTGATCCAGGCACATATCTGCTGCTGATACTGGAAGACCGCCTTGCTGTCAGCCACACACAGAATAATGAATTGTTTATCTGGGTATATATTGGACTGGTATTGTGGCATTTCTTAAGGTAAAAGGCTACTTCACTGCACGTTGTCCACCGGCCAGAAGATGCAGGTGCTAGGGATATACTGTAGGTGGAGCTTGGTAGTTGCAGTAATGCCACACAAAGGGACTTCTACGAACGTTTCATTGTTCTTCCATCTCTATTCACAATCCACAGTATCTGTAGGTTTTGTACTTTAGCACATACATGGCACTCTTTTGTGATATTTGGTTACATATGGGGAATGACTGGTACCTGAAAAAGGTGCCACCCTGCCAGAATCACATATTTGAAAAGTGTATGGGTACATCGGATTTGAATGGCACCAAAAACATAACACAAAATGTTTAAAAATTGATTTCACCTTTTCCTAGACATTACGTGCAGTAAAATCATTTAAAATGAATGTCTGATTAAACAGACAAGACCTCAACTTTTATCATATTTACAGACTCATAATGCGCAAAATGTCCATACGGAAACCATCGCAGATAATGTAAATGGCAAAGCAAATTTCACTCAATGTGATGATTGTAAAATAGGTAACGAAGGTTGCCTCATTACCTCTTCTACAATCATTACCTTGAGTGCAATTTGCTTTGCCATTTATATTTATTTTTTTGCCATCTGCGATGGTTTCCGTATGGACATATTGTGCATTATGAATCTGTAGATATTATGAGTGTTGAGTTCCTGTCTGTTTAATCAGCCATTTATTTGAAATAATTTTACTGTACATATAAAAAAAGTGAAAATTAATTTTTTATACATTTTGTGGTATGTTTTTGGGGCCGTTCAAATCTAATTTTCACATACAGTTTTCAAATATCAGTCTTCTGCGACTAAGCCAATCAACAGCAAGATCTTCATTCTGACAAATACAGCTCACTCCCTGGCACCCAACCCATAGTATCGTTCTCTTCCCAGAATCCAAGCTATCTCCCTAGTATCCAAGCCATAGCAACTAGGCACCGTGTTCAAAAAAGTAAAAGACAAAAATGTCTGTTTTCCATTATTAATGTGTCTCTTCTGTCTCACACCGACTGAACTGCTCCCTGCCTCCCCTTTTATATAGCTCCTCCCCCTTACAACACTTCTACATTCTGCAACCTCCCATTCACTACTCATCTATCCTAACCCCTTGTTGCCTCCAGGGCCAGACTGGCCTACCGGGATACCGGGATATTTCCCGGTAGGCTGCCTGCCCTGGGGCCGCTTTGCGCCTGCACTGCTCCCCTGAGTCCCGGAGCTGACCGGGTCTGTGTTCTGCAGCCGTGCACCGCGCTGTAACACGGTCCTGCCCCCCTAGACCGGTGTTCTATCACGAAGTGTCCGGCTGTCACCAAGTGTCTGAAGTGTACTGCGCATGCGCAGCGCATGCGCAGTACGGAGCATGAAGATTTTCGGGGTCGAGGTGAAGCCCTCGCGGGCTCGCTTCGCTCGCCACGCTTTGGGCACGGCCTCGCTACGCTCGGCTCTTTTATATTCTAACTCTATGTCCACTTGGATGGTGGGACTTGAAAGTGGACTCACGGCGCAGGCGCCGTTCATCCTCGGCAATTTTCGGAATATGGGTGTCCTGTGTACTGCGCATGCGCAGTACACAGTGGGCACTTCGTGATGGGGACGGCTAATCATACAACACCGGCTCATGTGATAGTAGATAGAATCAGTGTTCCACCTATCACACAAGCGGGTCTAGGGGGGTGGGACCTCGTTACAGCGCGGTGCACGGCTGTAGAACACAGACCCGGCCAGCTCCGTGATCACAGGAGAAGATGCCTGTGAGTACAGCCCGCCCTGTGTGCCTGGATAGGGGGATCGGCAGGGGGGCGGCATATAGAGGAGATTATCGTTCTATATTCCTCCATGCAGCCGCTGAATGCTTGGAGGAGGGAGAGGAGGAGAATCAAGCATTCAGCGGCTGCATGGAGGAATACAGAAAGCTCATTTCCTCTATATGCTGCCCCCCTGCTGATCCCCCTATCCAACTTATTTTACTGCCCCCCCAGTTCTCCTTGTGCTCCCCCCAGTGCTCTCCTCCCCCACCACACTCTCCAGCCTCCCCTGCTCTCCAGCTCTCCCCATCCTTCTCTAGCCCCCCCCCCCAGTGCTTCCCACCCCCAACAGTGCTCTCCAGCCCCCCGTGCTTCCCACCCCCACGGTGCTCTCCAGCCCCCCGTGCTCCCCACAGTGCTGTCCAGCCCTCCCCCCATGCTCCCCACCCCTGTTCTTTCTGCCCCCGGTGTTCTCCACCTCTCCCCATCAGTCTCCAGCCCGCACCGCAATGCTCTCCACCCCCCCATGCTCCCCAGCCCCCCCCCGTGCTCCCCACCCCTGTTCTTTCTGCCCCCGGTGCTCTCCAGCCCCCCCACAGTGCTGTCCAGCCCCCCCGTGCTCCCCACCCCTGTTCTTTCTGCCGTCGGTGCTCTCCAGCTCTCCCCATTAGTCTCCAGCTCCCCCCCCCGTGCTCCCCACCCCTCACAGTGCTGTCCAGCCCCCCCGTGCACCCCACCCCTGTTCTTTCTGCCCCCGGTGCTCTCCAGCCCCCACCCCAGTGCTCTCCACCCCTGTTCTTTTTGGCTACCCCTCCAGTGCTCTCTTAAGCTCCCCCCCAGCACTCTCCACCCCCCCTGCATTTTGCCCCCACCCATGTGCTCTCCAGTCCCCTGTGCTTTCCACCCCTGTACTTTCTAGCCCCCACCGGTGCTCTCAAGCTCCCCCCCCCCCATTTATCTCTATTTCCTAGGGTCCCCCTTGATGATTGGCCACTTTTAACTGGAATTTTCTTATATATATAAAGCCCTATGTGATTTCATATCTGTCTTTTCTGTATATAATAAACTCTTCAAATGTTCTTTAAAATGTATGGTTTTCCCTTTCATGAACCAGAAAAAAAATGACGTTATGCTGTTGCGCTGGTATAATAATGCTGTGGGGCTGGTATGAAATTTTTTCCAGGGCTGAATTTTATTCCCAGTCCGGCCCTGGTTGCCTCACTTTCCACCTTGTCATGCCCGGCCCTCCACTACTTGTTTCTTTGTTCTTCTCTATTCCTGGCCTCACTTTCTGGGGGATGCAGGAGAATGACACTTCTGGAAGTTGCAATTTCTGCAATGATTACAGAGCATGATTTCCCTGCATTAGAGAGGTGTTTGGTGAGTCAGGCAGTGAGTAAAACACTATATTCTTTGGGAGATCTATTACTGCACATTTAATTTTAGTGAAAGGGGGGCTTTGCAAATCAAAGCCTTTTTTGCCTTTTTAGAAAAACTCTTGCAATGTACACTCACCGGCCACATTATTACTTACACCTTGCTAGTAGAGATGAGCCAAACACCCCCTGTTTGGTTCGCAGCAGAACATGCGAACGGGAAAAAAATTTGTTCGAACATGCAAACACTGTTAAAGTCTATGGGACACAGAAATCTATGGGAAAAATCAAAAGTGCTAATTTTAAAGGCTTGTATGCAAGTTATTGTCTTAAAAAGTGTTTGGGGACCTGGGTCCTGCCCCAGTGGACATGTATAAATGCACAAAAAGCTTTAAAAACGGCAGTTTTTTCGGGAGCAGTGATTTGCCAAGTGGTTAAGGGGAACCCCACGCCAAAAATAAAAAAAAAATGTGTGGGGGGTCCCCTCAAAAGGAATGGATTTTAACCACTTCAGCCCCGGAAAATTGGCAGCCAAAGGACCAGGCCCCTTTTTGCAATTCGGCACTGCGTCGCTTTAACTAACAATTGCGCGGTCATGCGACGTGGCTCCAAAACAAAATTGGCGTCCTTTTTTTCCCACAAATAGAGCTTTCTTTTGGTAGTATTTGATCGCCCCTGCGGTTTTTATTTTTTGCGCTATAAACAAAAATAGAGCGACAATTTTGAAAAAAATGCAATATTTTTTACTTTTTGCTATAATAAATATCCCCAAAAAATATATAAAAAAACATTTTTTTTCCTCAGTTTAGGCCGATACGTATTCTTCTACATATTTTTGGTAAAAAAAATCGCAATTAGCGATTATTGATTAGTTTGCGCAAAAGTTATAGCGTTTACAAAATAGGGGATAGTTTTATAGCATTTTTTTATTATTTTTTTTTTTTATTAGTAATGGCGGCGATCAGCGATTTTTATTGTGACTGCGACATTATGGCGGACACATCGGACATTTTTGACACATTTTTGGGACATTTGTCATTTATACAGCAATCACTGCTATTTAAATAGCACTGATTCCTATGTAAATGACAGTTGTAGTTAGGGGGTTAACCACTAGGGGGCGGGGAGGAGTCAGTGTGACGTGTTGTGTTTTTTTTTACAGTAGGGGGGCGTGGCTGTACGTCTGACGTCATTGATCGGCGTTCCCGATGACAGGGAACCGCCGATCACTGGACAGTCAGTGTAGGAAGCGCGGGGAGGGGTTTGTTTACATAGACCTCCCCCCGTTCTTCAGCTCCGTAACCCGATCGCGGGATACCAGCGGCGATCGGGTAGCCCCCCAAAGCACCTTGTCCCCATGTTGATGGGGAGAAGGGCCTCACCCCTACAACCCTTGCTCAGTGGTTGTGGGGGTCTGCGGGCGGGGGGCTTATTGGAATCTGGAAGCCCCCTTTAACAAGGGGACCCTAGATCCCACCCCCCTGTGTGAAATGGTAACGGGGTACAAATGTACCCTTACCATTTCACAAAAAAATATGTGAAAATGGTAAAAAAAAGACAATACATGCCTTGGGACAAGTCCTTTATTAAAAAAAATAAAAAATAAAACTGTCCCACGAAGTCTTCTTCTTCTCTCTCTCCGACGAACCAAAAAAAAAAGCCGCCTACGATTTGCCTCCATGGGAGGCACCCGCCGTAATGACCGGCCTCTCAGATGACAGTTCTTTTATAACTGAGGGCGAGGCCACACAATGATGTTGTCGGGTGACCCGCCCCCTTCTGATGCACGGGGACATCCCTATGGCTTTCCCGTAGGTGGCTTGCGGCTTTTTTTTTTTTTTTTGGTCAGTCGGAGCGAGAGAAGAAGAAGAAGTAGACTTTGTGGGACAGTTTTATTTTTTTATTTTTTTAAAAAAGGACTTGTTTATTGTCTTTTTTTTTACCATTTTCACACATTTTTTTTGAAATGGTGGGGGTACATTTGTACCCGGTTACCATTTCACACAAGGGGGGGCCGGGATCTGGGGTCCCCTTGTTAAGGGGGCTTCCAGATTCCGATAAGCCCCCCCCCGCAGATCCCCACAACCACTGGGCAAGGGTTGTTGGGATGAGGCCCTTCACCCCATCAACATGGGGACAAGGTGCTTTGGTGGGCTACCCCAAAGCACCCTCCCAATGTTGAGGGCATGTGACCTGGTATGGTTCAGGAGGGGGGGGCACTCTCTCGTCCCCCCTCTTTTCCTGCAGCCTGCCAGGTTGCGTGCTCGGATAAGGGTCTGATAGGGATTTTGGGGGGACCCCACGCCATTTTTTTTTAAATTTTGGTGCAGGGTTCCCCTTAAAATCCATATCAGTATGGATTTTGAGGGGGACCTGCAAGCCATTTTTTTGTTTTAAATTTTGGTTCGGGGTTCCCCTGTGGGGGAATCCCCTGCTGTTATTTTATCAATGAACTTTTATGTGTATTGCCGGGACCGACAATTCATTATAGCCGCGAGTACTTTTGAATGACTTTTTTTCCTTTAGAAATGTCATTTTGCTCTCAGACTGTTCTAAATATGGGAAACATGTGCCACTGTACAGGCATACTATAGACACCCCCCAGGTACGAAATTGAAAGGAATATTACACTTTTATTGTTTATAAAATCACTCCTCCCGAAAAAACTTCTGTTTTTAAAACTTTTTTTTGCATTGATACATGTCCCCTGGGGCAGGACCCGGGTCCCCAAACACTTTTTATGACAATACCATGCATATAAGCCTTTAAAATTAGCACTTTTGATTTCTCCCATAGACTTTTAAAGGGTGTTCGCGGCTTTCGAATTTGCCGCAAACACCCCGAATTGTTCGCTATTTGGCGGACAGGTGAACACCCGACTCGACTCGAACATTGGGCTCATCCCTACTTGCTAGTACCAGTTTAGACCCCCTTTTGCCTTCATTCTTCATGGCATATATTCAACAATGTGTTGGAAACATTCCTCAGGGATTTTGGTCCATAACATGACATGCTAGCATCACGCAGCTACTGCAGATTTTTTGGCTGCACATCCATGATGCAAATCTCCCATTCCATCCCATCCCATCCCATCCCAAAGGTGCTCTATTGGGTTGTGATCTGGTGACTGTGGAGGCCATTGGAGTACAGTGACGATTTGAGCTTTGTGACATGGTGCATTATCCTGCTGAAAGTAGTCATCAGAAGATGGGTACACTGTAGTCATAAAAGGAATGGACATGTTCAGCAACAATACTCAGGTAGGCCGTGGAGTTTAAACGATGCTCAATTGGTACTAAGGGGACCAAAGTGTGCCAAGAAAATATCTTCACACCAGTACACCACCACCACCAGCCTGAACCGTTGATACAAGGAAGGATGGATCCATGCTTTCATGTTGTTTACACCAAATTCTGACCCTACCATCTGAATGTTGCAGCTGAAATCGAGACTCCTCAGAGCAGGCAATGTTTTTCCAGTCTTCTACTGTCCAATTTTGGTAAACCTGTGTGAATTGTAGCCTCAGTTTCCTGTTCTTAGCTGACAGGAGTGGCACCCAGTGTGTTCTTCCGCTGCTGTAGCCCATCTGCTTCAAGGTTCGATGTGTTGTGTGTTCAGATATGGTATTCTGTACACCTTGGTTGTAACGATTGGTTATTTTAGTTACCTATTGCCTTTCTATCATCTCAAACCACTTTTCCCATTCTCCTCTGACATCAACAAGGCGTTTTCGTCCTCACAACTGCAGCTCACTGGATATTTTCTCTTTTTGGGCCATTCTCTGTAAACACGAGAGATGGCTGTGTGTATAAATCCTAGTAGATCAGCAGTTTTTGAAATACTCAGACCAGCCTGTCTGGCACCAACAACCATGCCATGTTCAAAGTCACTTAAATCCCCTTTTTTTTACCATTCTGATGCTCGGTTTGAGCTTCAGCAATGTCGTCTTCACCACCTCAAGATGCCTTCATGCATTGAGTGGCCATGTGATTTGCTGATTAGCAATTTGTGTTACTAAGCAATTGAAAGGGTGTACCTAAAAAAGTGTCCGGTGAGTGTATATTCCTCATACTTCTTTAAAAATCTGTTTCTGCATTCACAGCTCCATTATTCCATGCATGGTAAAGTAAAGGAATCTATCAGTTTTCTGTTAATATGAAATGTTGTAAAACAATAGATAGAGTAATCTTGTCGTCCAATACTAATGGAAGGTAACACATCTTTATGCATGAAACACTGCAAAAATGATGAGCAGATGCGTTTATTAGAACGGCATATTTAAACATTTTTTTTTTACAAATTTCTTTTCTTCAATTTATCTTGTTTCACGGCTTATTTTATAGCACAGGCTTATCTCATTCACCAAAGCAATCACACGCCTCATTGATGGAACATCAAAGTACATCTTTTCTACAATCCATTAACTCAATGTCACACATATAACCTCACTTATTTAAAGTATTAAAGCCAAGATAACTTTTTTTTTTTTAAGAATGTTCTATACCATCCTGTATTGATGTTGGCAGACATAATTTCCTATGGAAACCTGTAGTGAGAGGAAAACAGGGAGCTGCCATTGCTGACCTCCTTCTGAAAATTCTAGTTGCCTGCCTGTCTCTTGCTTTAGTTTTTTTTTTTTTTTTGAGTCACTGATCTGGACCGAGCATGCAAATCAAAAAGTCAATGTCAGGACTCTATGATCTGCATAATTGTTCAAGGCCCGTGCCTTGGAAAATACTAAACCCATTGGAACAGCATGACAGCCAAGCAACTTTATTTTCTTTTTATAGAAGATATATGCAACTTTTCTGTAAAGCAGATTTTCATCTTTTTTAATAGCTTTCCCAACTGTCTTAAAGCCTAAGTGAAGCCAAGAAAAAAAAAAAAAATCAGGGATATAACTTATGCCGCGTACACACGATCGGAAATTCGTCCAGCAAAAGACCGATGAGAGCTTTTGGTTGGAAAATGCGACCGTGTGTATGCTCCATCGGACTTTTGCTGGCGCCAGCAAAAAATTGAGAGCAGGTTCTCAATTTTTCGGTCGGAAAAAGTTCAGAGCGGAAATTCCGATCGTCTGTACCAATTCCGACGCGCAAAATCCCTATGCATGCTCGGAAACAATCCCACTTTCCTCGGAAGCATTGAACTTAATTTTCTCGGCTCGTTGTAGTGTTGTACATCACCGCGTTCTTGATGGTCGAAAGTTAAGCAAACTTATGTGTGACCGTGTGTATGCAAGCCAAGCTTGAGCAGAATTCCGTTGGAAAAACCATCCAAGATTTTTCTGACAGAAATTCTGCTCGTGTGTACATGGCATTACAGTCAGTAGGATGTGTCTTTTGTGCTGATGTCTCTTCTGTTAGGTGAAATTTTCCTCCTTCCATGTCCCCCACCCCTGCCATCATAATCTTCTAGTGCCATGAGGGTTAATATAACTAAGGGGGGCTATCAAAAATTCTCATCAAGAGTGCCAAGAGTGCATGATTATGCCCAGCCTTTCTGCTGATTTTTTTCTGTGGGATTGTTGTGGTTTCACCTTGTCTTTAGTGCTTTACTCCACAGAAATTTAGCTCTGCCACCTCCCATCATTTAACCAACTTCCTGTAAGCCCAAGCGGTCATTGATTCTAGCACCAGACCTCCAGTGTAACTCTAAAAGCCTTTACAGGTTACCAGTTTAAAGCAGGTACTGTATTTTAGCGCCATTCCACTAGTGTGCACAATTCTTAAGCATGACATGTTAGGTATCTACTTATTTAGCGTAACACCAGGCCCGGATTTACTCCCTTTGCCGCCCCCAAGGCCGGGTCCTTCAATGCCGCCCCCCCTTCCCCCCCCCCCCACACACACACACCACCATTCTCGTCCTTTATTGATGACTGCTACAATAGATCAATTAAAAACATATCTCCACTATATACTCCCCCCTTTATCATCTCTATATACACCCCTCTATCATCTCTATATACACCCCTATATCATCTCTATATACACCCCCCTCTATCATCTCTATATACACCCCCTCTATCATCTCTATATACACCCCCTCTATCATCTCTATATACACCCCTCTATCATCTCTATATTCTCCCCCTCTATAATCTCTATACACTCCCCCCTCTATAATCTCTATATACACCCCTCTATCATCTCTATATACACCCCTCTATCATCTCTATATACACCCCTCTATCATCTCTATATACACCCCCTCTATATACACCCCTCTATAATCTCTATATACTCCCCCGTCTATCATCTCTATATACACCCCCCATTTATCATCTCTATATACACCCCTCTATCATCTCTATATAAACCCCCCTCTATCATCTCTATATAAACCCCCTCTATAATCTCTATATACACCCCTCTATCATCTCTATATACACCCCTCTATCATCTCTATATACACCCCTATATCATCTCTATATACACCCCTCTATCATCTCTATATACACCCCCTCTATCATCTCTATATACACCCCCTCTATCATCTCTATATACACCCCTCTATCATCTCTATATTCTCCCCCTCTATAATCTCTATACACTCCCCCCTCTATAATCTCTATATACACCCCTCTATCATCTCTATATACACCCCTCTATCATCTCTATATACACCCCTCTATCATCTCTATATACACCCCCTCTATATACACCCCTCTATAATCTCTATATACTCCCCCGTCTATCATCTCTATATACACCCCCCATTTATCATCTCTATATACACCCCTCTATCATCTCTATATAAACCCCCCTCTATCATCTCTATATAAACCCCCTCTATAATCTCTATATACACCCCTCTATCATCTCTATATACACCCCTCTATCATCTCTATATACACCCCTATATCATCTCTATATACACCCCTCTATCATCTCTATATACACCCCCTCTATCATCTCTATATACACCCCCTCTATCATCTCTATATACACCCCTCTATCATCTCTATATTCTCCCCCTCTATAATCTCTATACACTCCCCCCTCTATAATCTCTATATACACCCCTCTATCATCTCTATATACACCCCTCTATCATCTCTATATACACCCCTCTATCATCTCTATATACACCCCCCTCTATATACACCCCTCTATCATCTCTATATACCCCCCTCTATCATCTCTATATACACCCCCCATTTATCATCTCTATATACACCCCTCTATCATCTCTATATAAACCCCTCTATCATCTCTATATAAACCCCTCTATAATCTCTATATACACCCCTCTATCATCTCTATATACACCCCTCTATCATCTCTATATACACCCCTATATCATCTCTATATACACCCCTCTATCATCTCTATATACACCCCCTCTATCATCTCTATATACACCCCCTCTATCATCTCTATATACACCCCTCTATCATCTCTATATTCTCCCCCTCTATAATCTCTATACACTCCCCCCTCTATAATCTCTATATACACCCCTCTATCATCTCTATATACACCCCTCTATCATCTCTATATACACCCCCTCTATCATCTCTATATACACCCCTCTATCATCTCTATATACACCCCTCTATCATCTCTATATACACCCCCTCTATCATCTCTATATACACCCCTCTATCATCTCTATATACACCCCCCTCTATCATCTCTATATACACCCCCTCTATCATCTCTATATACACCCCTCTATCATCTCTATATTCTCCCCCTCTATAATCTCTATATACTCCCCCCTCTATAATCTCTATATACACCCCTCTATCATCTCTATATACACCCCTCTATCATCTCTATATACACCCCTCTATCATCTCTATATACACCCCCCTCTATATACACCCCTCTATAATCTCTATATACTCCCCCTCTATCATCTCTATATACACCCCCCTTTATCATCTCTATATACACCCCTCTATCATCTCTATATAAACCCCCCTCTATCATCTCTATATAAACCCCCTCTATCATCTCTATATACACCCCCCTCTATCATCTCTATATACACCCCTCTATCATCTCTATATACACCCCTCTATCATCTCTATATACACCCCTCTATCATCTCTATATACACCCCCTCTATCATCTCTATATACACCCCCTATCCTCTATATACACCCCTCTATCATCTCTATATACACCCCTCTATCATCTCTATATTCTCCCCCTCTATAATCTCTATATACTCCCCCCTCTATAATCTCTATATACACCCCTCTATCATCTCTATATACACCCCTCTATCATCTCTATATACACCCCTCTATCATCTCTATATACACCCCCTCTATATACACCCCTCTATAATCTCTATATACCCCCCTCTATCATCTCTATATACACCCCCCATTTATCATCTCTATATACACCCCTCTATCATCTCTATATACACCCCCCTCTATCATCTCTATATAAACCCCCTCTATAATCTCTATATACACCCCTCTATCATCTCTATATACACCCCCTATATCATCTCTATATACACCCCTATATCATCTCTATATACACCCCTCTATCATCTCTCTATACACCCCCTCTATCATCTCTATATACACCCCCTCTATCATCTCTATATACACCCCTCTATCATCTCTATATTCTCCCCCTCTATAATCTCTATACACTCCCCCCTCTATCATCTCTATATACACCCCTCTATCATCTCTATATACACCCCTCTATCATCTCTATATACACCCCTCTATCATCTCTATATACACCCCCCATCTCTATATACACCCCTCTATAATCTCTATATATATACTCTATATATACACCCCTCTATCATCTCTATATACACCCCTCTATCATCTCTATATACACCCCTCTATCATCTCTATATACACCCCTCTATCATCTCTATATACACCCCCCCTCTATCATCTCTATATACACCCCCTCTATCATCTCTATATACACCCCTCTATCATCTCTATATATACACCCCTCTATCATCTCTATATTCACCCCTCTATAATCTCTATATACTCCCCCCTCTATAATCTCTACATACTCCCCCCTCTATAATCTCTATATACACCCCCTCTATATACACCCCTCTGTAATCTCTATATACCCCCCCTCTATCATCTCTATATACACCCCTCTATCATCTCTATATACACCCCTCTATCGTCTCTTTATACACCCCTCTATATACACCCCTCTATCATCTCTATATATACCCCTCTATATACACCCCTCTATCATCTCTATATACACCCCTCTATCATCTCTATATACACCCCTCTATCATCTCTATATACATCCCTCTATCATCTCTCTATACACCCCTCTATAATATCTATATTCTCCCCCTCTATAATCTCTATATACTCCCCCTCTATCATCTCTATATACACCCCTCTATCATCTCTATATACACCCCCCATTTATCATCTCTATATACACCCCTCTATGATCTCTATATAAACCCCCCTCTATCATCTCTATATACACCCCCCTCTATCATCTCTATATAACCCCCTCTATAATCTCTATATACACCCCTCTATCATCTCTATATACACCCCTCTATAATCTCTATATACACCCCCCATCTCTATATACACCCCTCTATATACTCCCCCCTCTATAATCTCTATATACTCCCCCCTCTATAATCTCTATATACTCCCCCCTCTATATACACCCCTCTATAATCTCTATATACTCCCCCCTCTATCATATCTATATACATCCCTCTATCATCTCTATATACACCCCTCTATCATCTCTATATACACCCCTCTATCATCTCTATATACACCCTCTATCATCTCTATATACACCCCTCTATAATCTCTATATTCACCCCTCTATCATCTCTATATACTCCCCTCTATCATCTCTATATACATCCCTCTATCACCTCTATATACACCCCCTCTATATACAGGTATCCAGGCAGGCTAGGCTCTAGTCTAGGGGGGGGGGGGGAGAGAGAAGGTGATGAGGAAAAGAGGGGGGAGGAAGAAGGTGCATAGCACAAAGGGGTGGGGACATAGAGGGGGGTTATTTTGGGGGTCTCACTCACCAAAAATGCTCTCCCATTCAGGCTGGTCTCCCCCCAGGGCTGTGGCAGCTATTGTTTCAAAACATAACTCCCCTCACAGCACAGTACAGTACATTGCATGCATGTGGCTGGAGTGTGGGCGGGCACAAATGGAAGGCGGAGTATTGGATTGGACAAGCAGTGCAGTGAGGGAGGGGTTAGGAGGACAGTGGAGACGGAACACAGCCCGACTCCTGCACAAGCTAGCTGACTTTCTCTCTCACTGTATCACTGTGACAGGATGCCAGAGGCTGTGGAGCGCTGGAGCTTGAGGGGAATAGCTATTCTTGCTCTCCACTCCACACTGTACAAGTCTTGCTGCCTGGGGGAGAAGACGCTCCTCCTGCAGCTGCCCACAGACTCCGCCCCCTGCTCTCCTTTCTAGTTAGAACACCTGCGCTTGTTTATCCTCATCCCGCCCTGCTCATACAGAGCTCCAAATGATGTAAGTGCGGGGGCGGCGCCGCCCCTGCACCACTGCCGCCCCAAGGCCTGGCCTCGGTGGCCTTGTGTGAACTTTTTTTTTTTATTTTTAACACCTGTAAAGGAAAAGGCATAATGAGCGGCATACTAGCTCATTATGAAATACTTACCTTAGAACGAAGCGTCGGTAACTCACCTGGTCCACGCCGAGGTCGCTGACATGTTGCCTCGGCGTGTCTTCCGGGTATCGCGGCGCCAGCGCTGTGAGTGGCTGGAGCCGCGATGTCGTCACTCCCGCGCATGCGCACGGGAGACTTCTTCCCGGCAGGGTTCGGATTCTGCCGGCCCTTCAGCCGAGAATCCCCCGTGCGCATGCGCCGCTGCAGTCAGCGGCGCATTGCACGGGGAATATCTCCTAAACCGTACAGGTTTAGGAGATATTTTTTTTTTACCTACAGGTAAGCCTTATTATAGGCTTACCTGTAGGTAAAAGTTATAATTTTGACTTTACTTCCACTTTAATTCTCTACTAGATCTGCTTAAAAAATATATAATATTTGTGGGTTCTAAGAGATTTTCTTGCAAAAAAAAAAAAACATTTTCATATACAGTATCTCACAAAAGTGAGTACACCCCTCACATTTTTGTAAATATTTTATTATATCTTTTCATGTGACAACACTGAAGAAATTACACTTTGCTACAATGTAAAGTAGTGAGTGTACAGCTTGTATAACAGTGTAAATTTGCTGTCTCCTCAAAATAACTCAGCACACAGCCATTAATGTTTAAACTGCTGGCAACAAAAGTGAGTACACCCCTAAGTGAAAATGTCCAAATTGGGCCCAATTGGCCATTTCCCACCCCGGTGTCATGTGACTTGTTAGTGTTACAAGGTCTCAGGGGTGAATGGGGAGCAGGTGTGTTACATTTGGTGTTATCGCTCTCACTCTCTCATACTGGTTAAAAGAAAGAAGAATTGTTGCTGAAAAGAAGAATTGTTGCTTTACATAAAGATGGCCTAGGCTATAAGAAGATTGCCAAGACCCTGAAACTGAGCTGCAGCACGTGGCCAAGACCATACAGCAGTTTAACAGGACAGGTTCCACTCAGAACAGGCTTCACCATAGCTGACCAAAGAAGTTACGTGCACATGCTCAGCGTCATATCCAGAGGTTGTCTTTGGGAAATAGACATATGAGTGCTGCCAGCATTGCTGCAGAGGATGAAGGGGTGGGGGGTCAGCTTGTCAGTGCTCAGACCATACGTCACACACTGCATCAAATTGGTCTGCATTGCTGTCGTCCCAGAAGTAAGCCTCTTCTAAAGATGATGCACAATAAAGCCTGCAAACAGTTTTCTGAAGACAAGCAGACTAAGGACATGGATTACTGGAACCATGTTCTGTGGTGTGATGATATCAAGATAAACTTATTTGGTTCAGATGGTGTTAAGCGTGTGTGGCGGCAACCAGGTGAAGAGTACAAAGACAAGTGTGTCTTACCTACAGTCAAGCATGGTGGTGGGAGTGTCATGGTCTGGGGCTGCATGAGTGCTGCTGGCACTGGGAAGCTACAGTTCATTGAGGGAACCATAAATGCCAAGATGTACTGTGACAAACTGAAGCAGAGCATAATCCCCTCCCTTCGAAGATTGGGCCTCAGGGCAGTATTTCAACATGATAATGACCCCAAACACACCTCCAAGATGACCACTGCCTTGCTAAAGAAGCTGAGGGTAAAGGTGATGGACTGGCCAAGCATGTCTCCAGACCTAAACCCTATTGAGCATCTGTGGGGCATCCTCAAAGGTAAGGTGGAGGAGTGCAAGGTCTCTAACATCCACCACCTCCGTGATGTCATCATGGAGGAGCAGAAGAGGACTTCAGTGGCAACCTGTGAAGCTCTGGTGAGCTACATACCTAAGAGGGTTAAGGTAGTGCTGGAAAATAATGGTGGTCACACAAAATATTGATACTTTGGGCCCAATTTGGACATTTTCACTAAGGGGTGTACTCACTTTTGTTGCCAGAGGTTTAGACATTGATGGCTGTGTGTTGAGTTATTTTGAGAGGACAGCAAATGTACACTGTTATACAAACTGTACACTCACTACTTTACATTGTAGCAAAGTGTAATTTCTTCAGTGTTGTCACATAAAAAGATAGAATAAAATATTTACAAAAATGTGAGAGGTGTACTCACTTTTGTGAGATACTGTATATGAAAAGTGTCAGAATTGGCTCAGTGTTGAAGTGGTTAAAGGCAGCCTACCATTGTCATAGGGAGAAGAGGAGGAATCCCCAAAGACAGTACATGACTGGCCTGAAGACCCTAAGGGAAAAGATGTATAAATGATTTCAAAGCTACAAAGTTCTTCTTTAACCACTTAACAACCGGCCCATAGCCGAAAAACGGCTACAGGGCGGTTGCTTAACTCTGGGAGGCCGTTAATTAACGGCCTCACAGAATTCTGCTCTTGCGCGCCCCCTGGGGCGCGCACTCGAGAACATCCATGATCGCCGGGTCCAGAGGACTCGGCGGATCATGGATCACGGTAAATGGCCGCTCATCGCGGCCGTTTACCACGTGATCGCTCCGTCAAATGACGGAGCGATCACATGTAAGCAAACCGGCGTCATTTGATGACGCCGGTTCCTCTCTCCTCCTCTCTCTGTACCGATCGGTACAGTGTGAGAGGAGAGGGGGAGGGATCGGTGGCAGCAGTGCTGTGGGCGGGATCTGTAGTGCCCACAGCCTGCTCTGCATGCCACCGATCCATCCATCCATCCATCCATGCTCAGCCATCCCTCCATACCCTGCAATACACAGCAATAGCCTGCAGTGTATTGCTGGGTATTGCAGGGTATGGAGGGATGGCTGAGCATGGATGGATGGATACCCTGCAATGCTCTGCCATACCCTCCAATACTGTGCCATACCCTCCAATACTGTGCCATACCCTCCAATGCTCTGCTATACCCTGCAATGCTCTGCCATACCCTGCAAGGCTCTGCCATACCCTGCAAGGCTCTGCCATACCCTGCGATGCTCTGCCATACCCTGCGATACTCTGCCATACCCTGCGATACTCTGCCATACCCTGCGATACTCTGCCATACCGTGCCTTACCCTGCGATACCCTGCCATACCCTGCGATACCCTGCGATACTCTGCCATACCCTGCGATACTCTGCCATACCCTGCGATACTCTGCCATACCCTGCGATACTCTGCCATACCCTGCGATACCCTGCCATACCCTGCAATACTCTGCCATACCCTGCGATACTCTGCCATACCCTGCCATACCCTGCCATACCCTGCCATACTCTGCCATACCCTGCGATACTCTGCCATACCCTGCGATACTCTGCCATACCCTGCGATACTCTGCCATACCCTGCCATACCCTGCGATACTCTGCCATACCCTGCGATACTCTGCCATACCCTGCGATACTCTGCCATACCCTTCGATACTCTGCCATACCCTGCGATACTCTGCCATACCCAACAATACCCTGCGATACCCAACAATACCCTGCGATACCCAACAATACCCTGCGATACCCAACAATACCCTGCGATACTCGCTATGATCAAAGCCAGGATCGTTTTTTTTTTTTATTTCAGGCTTTCCAGCCTAGAGGTGAGATGTGGGGTCTTATTGACCCCATATCTCACTGTAAAGAGGACCTGTCATGCCATATTCCTATTACAAGGGATGTTTACATTCCTTGTAATAGGAATAAAAGTGATCAAAAAAATTTTTGGGGGAAAAAAAGGGTCAAACTAAAATAAATAAAGTAAAATGGACAATAAAATATATATATATTTTTTAAAGCGTCCCTGTCCCCGTGTGCTCGCATGCAGAAGCGAACGCATACGTAAGTCCCGCCCACATATGAAAACGGTGTTCAAACCACACATGTGAGGTATCGCTGCGAACGTTAGAGCGAGAACAATAATTTTGGCCCTAGACCTCCTCTGTAACTCAAAACATGTAACCAGTAAAAAAAATTAAAGCCTATGGGGATTTTTAAGTAGCGAAGTTTGGCGCCATTTCACGAGTGTGTGCAATTTTGAAGGGTGACATGTTGGGTATCTATTTACTCGGCGTAACTTCATCTTTCACATTATGCAAAAACATTGGGCTAAATTTACAGTTTTGTTTTTCCAAAAAAAACACGTTCGAAAAATTGCTGCGCAAGTACCGTGCTAGATAAAAAGTTGCAACGACCGCCATTGTATTCTCTAGGGTCTTTGCTAAAAAAACATATATAATATTTTGGGGTTCTATGTAATTTTCTAGCAAATAAATGATGATTTGTACATGTAGGAGAGAAATGTCAGAATTGGCCCGGGTGCTCCAGAACACCTGATGGTGCTCCCTGCATGTTGGGCCTCTGTATGTGGCCACGCTGTGTAAAAGTCTCACACGTGTGGTATCGCCGTACTCGGGAGTAATAGCAGAATGTGTTTTGGGGTGTAATTTGTGGTATGCATATGCTGTGTGTGAGAAATAACCTGCTAATATGACAATTTTGTGAAAAAAAAAAAAAAAAAATCTTGATATTGCAA